>JAHDVE020000847.1:0-29398 GCA_022606495.2 Halesus radiatus
ACTTCATACAAAAATCTAAAACGGCACAATCCCCCTGACGATGAAATGAATTAACCTAGGCCGAACCATGTTGAAGTTTGTGCCCAGCGCTAACGAAGACACGTGACCTTGGAAATTAGACGAGTGTCACCGAGATGGTCCCTATCGGTCACTTTCCTGGCCCGCTGAACTTTGCAAAATAAGGACGCAAGTTAATATTTGAAAGTTTTTTTTCTTCTTGTTTGTCAATTTCTCTAACCGTTTGCTTTTAATACTTGTAGCATTTGTAAATCTACTAGTAAAATGAACAGATTATAATGCATAATTTAGCTTTTGCATTAAAAATTCTTTCACTTTATAGGTAAGACGTTATATTCCTATGTTAAGAATGGTTAATAAAGTTATGGAAGGTGTTGTCTAAGTATGGTGTGAATACAAATCTTATACAGGCAATCGCATCTCTGTACGAGGGAAGCGTTGCATGTGTTAAGGAAAACGGTGATTTTACAGGGTGGTTTGACATCACAAAAGGTGTTAAGCAAGGCTGCGTAATGTCACCGTGGTTATTCAATCTATACATGGATAATTGCATGCAAGAATTGAAAGAGGTGGGCTTGGGCGCGAAAATGAGTAGTCTGCAAGTATGTTGCCTGTTGTATGCTGATGATGCCGTGCTGATTGCTAACAGTATGGAAGATCTACAGTCCCTCGTATCAAGGATGAACGAAGTATGTATGAAGAATGAGCTAATGATGAATGTAAATAAGTCCAAAGTCATGGTGTTTGAAAGAAATAGTACGAAAACGGTGTGTAATATAGTTGTGAATGATGAATACCTGGAGCAGATCGATGAGTTTGTGTATTTGGTAAGTATGTTTACGAGAGATGGAAAGACTGATAGGGATATTGAAATAAGGGTGAATGCAGGAAACTCCATTAACGGAGGACTGAACGCGGTTGGCGCTAACAAAAAGTTGTCCAAAGAAGCGAACCTAGCGGTCCACAATGGAGTGCTGATACCAACCCTGATGTATGGCGGTGAGGCATGAAACTGGCAGAGGAAGGATGAACGTAGACTGAATGCTGTAGAAATGAGATCTCTGAGATGAATGTGTGTAAAACCATGTATGATCATGTGAAAAATGTTGAGATTCGTAAAGAATTCAAGGCTGATGTAAGCGTAGTGAGCAAGATTAAGAAAGGGACGCTTAGATGGTTTGGGCATGTAGAGCGAATGAACGAAGAGAGAAGTGTAAGGAGAATATATGACGCGAATGTGAATGTAAGAAGCTGGGGACGCCCAAGGAAGACATGGCACGATCAAGTGAATCAAATACTCGAGCCGGCCCATGTCAGAAGTCGGAATAACAGAAGAGAATGTATGAGGCGTTGTATGAATGTGAATGAAGCAAGAAGTGTATGCCAAGATCGAGTTGTTTGGCGGTCCGTCCTCTCTGCCTACCCCTGCGGGGAAACGGCGTGATGGTTAGTTAGTTAAGAAAGTTTCAACAAACGTAGCATTGTCTCAAGTCGCTAGTTATTATAGTACCCCTTCCACCAACTTTATTTAAATTATGCGACTACTCTGCTGTATTCGTAACAGTTACATTTGGTGAAATATAATATAATATCTTCTAGTGAATTTCTGATTGAACCCCCCGTTAACATGACCACGAACCGCCAATGCATGTATGTATTACAATAACTAAGAGTCAATCAGATTTTGACTGAGAGATGTGCACCTCGCAGCTTGTAGAAGAATATTGTGTTTAAAGTTGTGTAAAAAACTGGTTAATGACGGCGAATTGGACTTAGTGAATCAAGATAAGAAATCGTCAAATAATGTGATAGTTAGGGGCGTCTACTACCGGGATATCTGTTGCATGAAATTACGCCCATACTTTGTGTTTTATCTCCCGTACCGATATCGATTAAATTGATTTATAGTGAATTATTCGTAGATTATGTGGGTGCAAGCAATTCATTATACAAAATCATAAAAAGACACATTAATAAAAGCTAATCGGGAGAAACCGAATTTAGCAGCAAAAACAATCATTTTCAGCTGTAAAGCAATTTTCTAAGATACCCGTGTAATTTATTTCAAAGAACAATTCATTAATGAAATGAATAATACAGAAAATATTAAAAACTCTCAAAAAGCGAGGTTTAGCGTCATAACAACATTTATTTCTATAATTTCCAGGTCAACGCAACTATTTTCAACACGCAACGTAATTTCCATCATGAGCTATGGAGCTTTTCGCCGTGCACAGAAAACTGAGAAAAAAGGAGTCTTATTATTGTTTATGCTACAGTTTTCAGATGATCAATAAGAAAAACAGAGGGTTAAAAAGAGGTTGGCGATGTCGGGTTATTCTGTAAGGTTCTTAAGCAAATAATGCATAGAGATGATTTGTTGTATTTAGTTGACCCTTTTACAATTTGCTTACCGCACTCAAAATCAGGTGAAATAAACGTGGACGGCAGTGAACTAGGCTGGTGACAAAATACGTGACCTTTGCCTCCAACTGTGGAAATGGTACGTTAACGCTAGTCTCTTCATTCCGACGTCAGTGTATCATGACTTGACTTTACGTCAGCTTTTTCCGTTGACAAAAACTCAATGAAGCTATTATTAGTTCAATAACCAAACCACAAAATACCGCAATATTATACTATCGGTAATAATAATGTGTGACAAGAATTAATTATTGTCATCGAGCGAGTCAAGTGAATGGCTTTGCCCCAGGCGAACACAAATTATTGGAGAAGATTCGAAAGTTCCTTTTCTGCACAAAAATGGCAACTCGACGAATGGATGTGTTCATTTATTTTCTACTTTGATGACCATTAAACCCATTTTAAAAAAATCCTATAGAGAAAACTGTTGTCGCCAAATCGCATAAAACCTCTCGACACCTAGACCTTATATATAGGCCAGTGAAATAGATTATTATTAAAGAAAGAATGTCAATATATGAATATGTTTTGATCAATTTCACCAAAAATAAAAATTTTACACAGACAGCAGAAACTACAGGTAAAGGTGAACACGTGGCAAGTACCTTATGTACAAGGCGAAATAATCTCTAACTTCAGATTCACTATAATTTGCGAACTGTATCTGAAACAGTATCACATAAAACAGCATATTGCAAAATGATACAGGTTGCCTGAGAACACGAGATCAATAAATAAAAAATAGTAATTTTTATTTAATAGGTTTTTTATTTTTATTTAATGTAAATCAAATTTAATAATGTTGTAATAGTTTTACAGTTTGAAAATGGCCTTGAACGCCGAAACAGCTGTCACAATAATAAAAAAATAAAAATAACTAAAATACAAGCACTTAACAATAACGTTATTAATTCTGATTTACTTAGAAAAAAATTCAAAAAAATTAAATGAAGTTTTACGAATTAAACGCAAAACAATTAATAAATAATAGGTGAATGAAAAATCAATGAGTTGCCCCTGAGTAAGGTTGGCCCTCACGCAGAGATCAGTCAAGTATGATGGTGCCAGCCTGTTTAGTGCCTTATAATGCGTACCATAACGACCCCTTGAAATAACAAGGTTCCATCTGGCATAGCAATGTCATGCGATATTGTGATCTATAGAAGGTAACTTTAAGACTCATTATCGCATAACATTGCTGTGTCAGGTGGAACTTTGTTATTCCAAGGGGTCGATATGACAAATTTTAAACTGAACTCTTTAATTTTTTTTTTTAATGTAAATCAAATTTAATAATGTTATTATTAAGTTCTGCAAGTATTTTTAGTTGTTATTATTGTGACAGCTGTTTCTAAAATGGCCTTAAACGCCGAAACAGCTGTCACAATAATAACAACTAAAAATACTTGCAGAACTTAATAATAACATTATTAAATTTGATTTACATTCAATTTAAAAAAAATTAAATGGAGTTCTACGAATTAAACACAAAAACAATTAATGAACTCTTTCTGTGACTTGAAATCAAGAAAGTCAAAATAAGGAAACATGGTTAGCAAAGGTTACTTTCAGGGTGCTATTATTTTTTTAACTAATTTCATTTTTTATAATATATTTTTTTGTTTATTTCTAAAGTCTCTAAGGCTTTTGTATAATTTAAGTTAGTTTTAGGAACGCTAGTGAATGACACGAAAGTGTAGAAACCGGTAGCGAATTATTAATATTAACTAAAAATGTGCATTGTGAATTAAAATTGTTCAAAAATAAAACTTCTAAATTAGTCAAGATAAAGAGCCAACAATAAGAATAGCAGATAAGGAGAAAAGGGAAGAGAATAGGCATGTTAAATAAAAAATGGTAATATCCATTAGAAGCTTCTTACGCTTTTTAAGGTCATTTTATAAACATTTTCCAGTCCTAAAAATGAAAAGTATTTCAAATAAATGCCAACTCTTCTTGTGCCACCAATCTTCTAATAAATGTAATATCAATAGAAAAGGTTTTTTCATATCAACTTAAACAAAAAGGTGAGTTGCTATATTTTTAAAAGAAGAATATAAAAATCGCAGAATCTCGGAACAGACACAAAATAAACACTGATAACACTGTTGGAAAATGGTTCAACGAGTCATATCGTAAGACAAATAATAAAGTTGAAGGCGGTGTTTATGTTACTTCTACACAAAGCGAGGCTTTCAAAAGAAGTATCTCGAGAGTTTCTTTTACCTTTACAACCAACATCCGTGGCGCCATCACGAGGATGAGGTTGTCTACTAATTTTTTTTTTTAAATTTGATCAATATGTATTATGTTTAAAGAGTTAATGACCCCAGTACAATTAGTTGTCGATATCTCCAAAAATGACGAACTTATCAGCTTTCAAAGTGAACTCGATGCTCGAAATACCCGTGACGTCACGATACATAATTCAGTACAATTCACAAATCGAATGGCAGTATCGCGTACTGCCGCGCTACTGCACAGAGTTTGACAAAAGGAAAAGTGTGAAATAATTGATATTTAAAAAAACTGACCACAGACGTAGTTTTAGTTAAGGATGGCTAAGCAGCTGGCTTCCGCCGATGTTTGCTGGGATTATCTGGCACAACAAATATCCGAGTAATCTCTTCATGTATGCATATTATAATCAATCCATTTACCGCATACATCAAATTTCAATATTTTTCCCACCATAAATCTACAAAAATTGTGTTTAAATATGGATGAAATTAATAATATTTAATTATCAAAGAAAGCAATAAATTTGCGACTTGACAATATGCTTAAATGAAAGTTCTTTGTTTAAAACCACTTTATTGAATGTATACATAATGTCGACCGGTTTCGGTTAATCTTATAATATTTGTTAACATACGATATACTATGTACCAATCATTTCAACAGTTCGTTTGTAAACATCTTCTAAGTTGGACACTAGCTTCCTTGCTCGAAATTCTGCTAAACAGTGCTGATATGCACTTAACTCGTTCCATTCTTTATTCGTTTTAAATAAATTAAAAGTATTAATAAATAACTAAGGTAAAAATATCGTTCAATCGGATTTTTGACAACTAACAACAAAATGTCAAAGACCTTGGGTCTTGCCATATTAATTAAATTCTGTAGTTTCAAAATATGCAATGGGAAGTAATTCAAAATCGTGTGTTTTCGGTTTGAGAATTTGTTGGCCTAGAAATATCATAGATGATTTAATTAAATAGTACAAGTAGAACACACCTTGGCCTTTCATTTAACCGGGCATTTTTTTGTTATGTCTTTTTATAAGCTTAGAAAAAAATAAAGTATCAGATATTTAAAAAAATGTTTAAATCGCAAAATCTCCTACTTATGAACTCCTTTTCACATATTTTTGTATTGTTCATTGTGGTAAATTAAGTTTTTTAGAATATGACCGTAAAACATTTTAATAATTATGTCTGAGAATAGAATAAAACAAGCATTTTGGTGATTTTTTGTGTAAATCGAAACATGCGGCCGATGTTAAGCGGGAATCTCAACCTTGTCGCCACCTGCATAAGGAGCGCGTGATTTCGTTGAAATTTTAGCCGGTGGATCGCCTTACATCTACAATTTTCTGTCAAGCTGTTTACCTGTAGAAACATTCTGAGAATTAATATTGGAATTGGGTTTTCTTCACATTAGTAAACAAATGATTCTCCGGAAGACTTGAATTTACAGGCATTTGGTACAATGCAAACGTATTTAGGTTTAGAATAAAATAATAATTTTATGGACACTTTGAAGCAAGTAGATCAGGAAGGCAGTGCAGACAATGCATATTACGGAAAATATAATAATAAACAAACTAGTTAATACTAAATTTCAATCTAATATCTATCTTATATATAAATTAATGTTTGTCTTTCTGTCCCCGATTTTATCGAAAATTAATCTAACGGTTTCTATGAAAATATTGTTCTTATTAGTGCCGGGAAGGTTTAGAGAGTAGTTTGAATGAAAGCTAATATGTAAAACTGTTGCTATAACGTTTTAAAATTAGTAAGAAAAACACTGAACCCGCCATGTTATATTGAGGTTAGTTCATAGATATACTACTCTGGTTAGCCACAGATTACATATTCAAAAAAAAAAAAGTTTGGTTAGTATATTTTCAAAATGGAAAACACAAGTAGGTACCTACTTAAGAACTTTATTATTTAGACATATTTTGAAAAAATAAATGTTTCAAATGAAATAAAATTTTCAAAATAATTTTTCTTTTTTAGAGATAGTAATAGTCGCCACAAGGCATTAATTTCGCTGTCAAATCAATTATGGCACCCAAACTACAAGCAAGAATTCACAACTTCATAACTTTAATCCAAAAAAATAATAATCCCGAGCAAGGCCGGGTACACATCAGTTAGTAGTTTATAAGTTTCGGTGTCTGATGAAAGGTAAAAATATTCAAAATAATTAGTTATAGGTACATAGAATTATGTAGATACTAATTATGTTCAACGAGAAGACATTTGTGAGCAGTTGGGACTCTTGTGGGGTATTCATGTAAAAAAAAAAAAACAAAAAAATTATTTACTAACAGGACATGAAAGGCTGGTAAATGTTGTACATATTGTTAGTATAAGTGAATGTACATATTATAAAATATTTAAAAATATATATCTAATGGCAGAAGTCGGGGACGCCCTAAGACTACACGGCACAACACCGCACAAAACTAGAAAAAACTGTTGGTTGCACAAAAAATTCAACATATGATTTATAATGTTGGAAGGCAGGTAAATGTAAAATTCAACATATGATTTATAATCTTGGAAGGCAGGTAAATGTAAAATTCAACATATGATTTATAATGTTGGAAGGCAGGTAAATGTAAAATTCAACATATGATTTATAATGTTGGAAGGCAGGTAAATGTAAAATTCAACATATGATTTATAATGTTGGAAGGCAGGTAAATGTAAAATTCAACATATGATTTATAATGTTGGAAGGCAGGTAAATGTAACTATATTTTAGTTTGCCAGAAAGTACCAGGAAAGTTCTTTCAAAAAGAAAAAATATAAAAACAACTCAAAATCATTAAATAAACCACAAAAATTTCAATCACGACATTACAATAATTTTAGAGGAAAATAGATTGCATTTGAGAAAGAGCGGCAAGAATTTCGAGCAAATATTTACATCAACAAAACAAGTGAAACCGATGACAAAAAGAACATTCCATTTGACAGTCGTGTTGGCCACATCAAACTTCTGCTATTTGGGCACCCACACAACATCAAGTTGACACAAAAACATTGGCCACAGATCTAGGATTGAGCATTTCTAAAAGCAATTCATTCGACTCACCTTAATGTTGTAAAATCAGCGGCCAACAAAACACTATCCAAGCGTGGCCTTCTTGTCACGAGATATAAACTCAAACCACAAAACTTTTGCTATTCAACAAACACACGTAAAAACATGGATTCGTAAAATCACCATTTGAAAAGAACTTAAACCACAAATCCGGCGTATCGAGAAACTTATATTGGTATTTAAATACAACTAGAAAACTGATGGATCACCAATCACAACATACGAAAGTTTTACAACTGTTTATTTAATTTATTACGGAGCCATCGAGAAGCTACCGCGGCAAATGCGAGTTTTGAACTGACGAAGATAGTGCCGATGTGTAGCACCTGCGAATGGCGGCGCTAGCTTTCAAATCACACGGAAGATTGTGGGAGGGAGACGAGGCATTGTTTTCTGTTCGGTGCGATGTCGAACAGAGGGGAACAGCACTGTTTTAGTATGTCATTTCGATGCTGGGAAATCTGTGATGATTCGTTTACAGGTGTGGCAAGCCGTCGGTAAAGACCACACGACATAAGTAAGAGTTTTATTTTTTACAGTTAGAAGTTGTTTTCGTAAACAATGTAGATCGAATGAATTCATTCTACCAAAAACAAAAAATCGCAACGATTTTTTAAATATTCCTTAGCATATTGACAGAATGTAATATGTTATCTTATCATTTACTTGTATAAATTAGGACTTTTGCAGCTAATATTCCTGAAATTTTGGACATTGACGAGGCGTGAAAAAATCGTAAACATTATTATAAATAAATGGACAACTTTATATAGCGCCGTTTTGTGATAAAATCACCCCAAGGGCTCTTAAATTACTAGTCTGGGGCGGTCAAAGACAAGACACGATAAAATCAAATTAATCAACATTAATTTGCGTTGATAAAGAACTCCCAAATCGCCTGGAGCCGGTGAGACTATGGCATCCCCAATTGGGGTAAGTTATGAGGATGAAGGCAGTGTGGAGGGGAATGAGATGGGGAATAAAAAGGTTGGGAAGTACCTAGCTATTCAGATCTGCTCACCAAACACGGCTAAAACCGTTTCAAGCAAAGTTTCAATTCTGAATGATGCTCTTTCATCAGGGCGATACTGAGAGCATCTTCCACTCTGGACGTGCCGCAAATATACTACATATTAGTTTAATGATTTAGTTGTGAAGCAACACAAATTAATTAATAAAACCCGATTTTGAACCCGGGTCCTCCGGATTTGTAGTCAAGAGCCCTGCCCCTCAACCACGGGGGTTGTCTATATATCATAATGTTGCGTGGATTGCCCCCGAGAAATATAATGCATTCTCCTGTGTAAACTCATTTTGTAAAAATTAATCCCCTAAAGTAATTTTTTTAAGCACATTTAATACTATACTTATATAATAATATTACCTTACCCCACATGTATCTTAGTCGTAATAAAAATTATGTAAAATAGTGTTATTGATATTTAATAGTTCTTAAAAATAGTTTTTTTCGCGAATAACGCCTTTAAGACGTTTTTCTCCGACAAAAACGGCGCCGTATGAATTATCTAATTGCACTGAACAGGAAATTCATAAAAGTATGACCTACGATACTGATTTGAGAAAAAGCGGATGCCGCCAATTATTTACATTAGACATAAGACCTTCATACGACCTTTCGATTCCTGGGCCTCAGTTTCACATGTAGTAAGGTGAAGGCGACCTTACTTCGGACACACAAACACACCCATGACGCACTTCTATCGATTTATCTCGTCAGTGTCCTCAGTATGTTATATTGTAACGTAACCAACGGTAGGCTGCCTCTGCAGAATTTGAATACCTCTCCGAGAAAGGGACGGGGATTATCCCCCTTGTATGGGAGTGAGCGAGCAGCAAGCGGACAGGTAGAAAAATGAACACAAATGACAAAGGTGGTCTCCGTGTTCTGCGCGCGTGGGAGGGAGTACGCTGGTGTGACGCATGCGCCCTTCAAACTGTACTGCCAATGGCGGGACGTGATCGGATTTCTCAAAATAATACTTTTTGGCTTGTTTTTTTTTTTAATAAATTGCAAATGGAGAAATATGTAAACTTGTTACCGTGAGGGGAACTGCATTCTTATTATACGGTTTTATATTACTGTCAATGGCACAGAAAACCGAAGTCAAAATAAATAAACCTTCGGCAATACGACTCGGTTGGACGAATTTGGCTGGACTTGGGTCCCCAATAAGGAATTCCAGTTCATGTTTAAAGTCAGTAATGACATTCTAACTTAAATACCAGTACATTTAATGATTTTTCTGTAGTTAGTATTCATAGTTAAACAAAAAAATTTCAATATGTTCCAAATCTATGGCCGGTCAGTTTAATGATTATTTTGAGGTTAGAACGTCAAATGTCAAAATAAGGATGAGCTTTACCGTACATGCTTTTATACTTAATTCATAGTAAATCATAATTATTTTATGCAAAAGATTCTGTTTACCGGAACAAGCCAATCTGTAGAGCGACTCAACTGCTCAATAACGCTGCATTGACCGTGGACATTTTGAATATCACCTACAGACAATTGTGCGACTACCTTTTGAATCATATCACAAAATAGTAATAAAACTGGGTGCACTTTACCTATCAACCTTTTCCTAATACTTCTCTATTTTTTTTAATTTCCCATTTATTGTAATGTATTTTAATCTCTGAAATATATTAGTGTACAACTGTTTTATAGAGACCATAAAAAAATTAAGTTTTTTTGTTTTTGTTTCAGTGTTGATAAATCGACGTTTATTGAAAGAACGTTATACAGTTTCACATAATACGGCATGTTTAAATATAATTACAATATGTGTTACATAATTATATTATTGTATGGTTTACATTACCTACCTTACTAGGTGAAACCTGTTCTGAGGTAGGTGACAGGATGTACAAAAAAAGATTCAAGTTTGATGTGACAGATTAGGCATTGTTAAATTAAAATATTTAAAATGTTATATATTGAAATAGTAATTCTAGTAATAATGTACAGGACAGTAGGTACTATTAGCAATGCAGAAAGAATAGCAAGTTTTATTATATATCATTATTAATAACTGAACATATGTAATAAAATTATGTACCCTTTTAGAAACTTTAAACCAAAGAAGAATAATAGTATTGAACGTTAACATTACCATAATATTCAATACTCGTGTTGACAATTGGTCAAACCGAAAAATTAAAAAAAAATACTTTTTAAAAATAGAAAACGAAATCGACAAATAAAAATGTTAATACAAATACTAAACAAGAATACGCGCGGTCAATACCCGTGACGTCAGATATTCCGAATGCAATGTTACCAGCATAAGAGGGTGTTTTGATGAGATTGTTTTTTATTCGCTTTTAAAAATCAATTTATTAATTCTACGTATAACAAAACTTGTACGATCTGAATTGGCGTTTGCTGATCTATATGAATTATTTTAAAACCGAGATTTTTTCATTGGTTTTCCATATTAGTAAGAAAAAAATACAGCTCTTTTTAAAAAATATTTTTCTAAATAGGTAAATAATTCAAGTACATAATAATGGTAACCAAAAACGGTCTGTTAAATTATAAACGGGTGGAGGAGAGACACAAAGATGTCGAAGCCAAATAATATTATTGTTTCATTTGAGATCCATTGGACACCAAGTTTTCTACGTCCCTGAGATGATTTTTTACAAAAAAAAGGATGTATACAAATTATTCTATTATTATTACAATAATTATTTTTTAAAATCCATCTGGAAATAAACCTGTTAATCAAAATGGTTGTTCCGACTTACTCTCTTTCCAGATAAAGTTATGTTAAGTAAAAAGATGTATAAATTTTTCGCTTAAAAGATAATCCGAGTGTCTTGTAATTATTTTTTTAACCGAAAATCAAATTCTTTGACTGTCTGGGGCCTAGGAGTCGAAAGGTATTGGCTTTGTAAATTGGCTACAACCGTTTTATTACAAATTGGTTTAGATTACATTCCTAGGAATGATCTGTTCAGTGGGATTAGTTAGAAATATTACAAAAGTGTACTGCTTAGGACTGAACCTAATATATTCTTAACAGATAGACGTATTATAATACCGCAGGCCATCGAATATATCAATACTGGCTGCTTAGATATTAGCGTTCTAACCGTTCCGAGTGTGGAAGTGATATTTTAGTATCCACATCTATTGAATACTGATTTGGTATGTGATATCTGAATATCTGGATGTAGATATGTGCTATATGAATATCGATACGCGATATGTGAATTAGCTGGATATATCGGTATGCGATATCTGGACATCGATATGTGATGGACGTCTTGGAGACAGCTATTGCGCTTGTTTGTAGCAGGCTTTTAATTTTCAAATTTGAAAATAAGTCACTATACAAAATTCCCACCGATTGAAAATCTGCCGAATTTTTCCACTGCTACTGAATGGCCTGAATCATATTAAGCTAACATATCAAGATTAGATAATACCACAAAATAACAGGTATGACTCAAGCCTAGTACTATTTGTTTAATTTTTCTCTATTTCTCTTTCTTTATCAATACATACTGCGGTATAGACATTCCAGGGGCCTGATTCCGGTTCTTTTTAAAGATAAAACATGTCTTTATTCTTAGGTTTAAATAATTTTTGCTTAATTGCGGATTCGGTTCTCTCGGATGACAGCTGTCATTCGTTGAATGACATTCTTTAAAAATATCGATATTTGCGTAGTTATAACAAAAGAAAAACTCAACTCAAGTATTGAATTTAAACCTTATTAGTAAGTTATTTGATGAATAATAATGTTATTAACTGACCCGAATGAACGAAATTGCGATGTTTTTAAAGTGCCTGCACCAAAATGCTCGAAATGTCGGATAAAAGTGATTTAAATTCTAAAAATTGTAATTAACTACACTTGTAAAGTTAGTAATAATAAACTAAATATGTTAAGTATGTGTGATGCACCTATATATCATTTTTAAATAACTGCTTTGATAATTTAACTACAAACTTATTTGAAGTTTGAAGCCGCGGTTAAGCAAAATGTGCTTAATCCTAAGGATAAGGACAATGTTTAAAAAGAACCGGAATCTGGCACAGGGAATCTTATGCGGACAAATATTGAACAAATTGACATATTTATCTATGTTTTAAATCAAATATTTTTCTGAAACACATCTTACTTCACAGATAAGTTTTAAGAGATGTGAACACTGATAGAATACTTGATAGAATTAATGAATAAGAAAGGTACACCCAATGCACGAGCCGCCACTGCTAACCACCGAGTAGGTCCTCCCTTTGTAGTAGTACTTACCTGTAGTTAGTAGCTACCTGTCCTGGTGCGCTCTGTACCGGGCACCGGTTAGTACCCAATACCCAATCCCCACCAACTTCTACCAGTACCAACAACAGAACCCACCAAGAATACCAATATCAACATGTTGCACTCATCTACCAATACCCCTGCCCAGGTAGGTACCTCGATACTATTCTACTATTATTATTATATTTATGTGTGCATTTAAATGTCGACGAGTTGAAACGAATAGCGAGGTAGGTACTGCAATGTTCAATAGAATAAATTGATTACGAGACGTTTTTTGCTAACTTTTCTTCTGCGAATTTTCTTACAAATTGGAAACAAATAATAATTTGCTGTTTTTAACAACTCTGTGAATTTAAATTGAAAAGTGTAATAGGATATGGTGAAAACTTAGTATTTATAGTATTAATATTGGGGTAACAGATTGAGAACCGTGCATTTTTACAATAGGTTACTCATTTCAATAATTTTGTCATACTGTTTTATATAAATTGTAAACACTTTTTTAAAAGGGGATCCATTTCGTAATATTTGAAAGAATCCACTCACTCCTTACGCAAATGACGATAAGGTTGAAATTCCTGCCAGTTTAGATTTTATAAAAAAAAACATCGCCAAAATCACGTAGCAAATAATACATAGAGATGCCCTAACACGCAAAGGGAAGAAACTAAAATAAGGGGGGCGAGGGGTGAGATAGGAGTGCCGCCAATTTAAGTAAAACCGAAAATAAGTTAAAAGGTTTGACTTGCTTACAAAAAATGAAAAATTTCTTTTGACTGTTTTATAATTTGATTCCCCCAGTCAAAATCACGGTAAACAAACGTGAACGGCATTGAGCTAGGGTGGTGCTAAAATGGGTATCACGTGATATTTGCCTCCATCCGTACAAATGGTACGTTAAGGCAAGTCTATTCACTCTGACGTCAGTGACCAAAATGGATATTTTATTTTATTTTATTAATTTTATGCACATAACGATCATACTCTAAATAACCTAATTTGTTACAATCTACAATAAAACGATATCCGAAAGGGGGTTCGCAAGTAGGAGATTTTACACTAAAGCATTTTTATAGGCCTATAAAAACGCTTTAATTAAAGCATGTATGATATTTCTAGGCGACCAAATTTTCAAATTTTGCATAACTTCGCATTGCATAGCCTTAACTAATAAATGTATGAATAAAATAACGCTGGAAAAAATTAATTCACTTCGGCACGGTCAATAGAGACTTACTTTATGGACTAATTAAAATAAATAAATAATTTTATTTATAGCAAATAATTTGTATCACAGTGTTTCATTTTGTATAGAGCGGTGTCTTCCAATATCTATAATATTTCAATGCACTCTCCATGATGCCCGGGTTAAACAAATGGTATATTGGGTAATATATATTGGAGCTATTAAAAAAAAACTGCCTTTTCTAAAAAATATTTCATTACTCACATTGCACTTTAGCAAAAGTTAATTATGAATATATTTAACCACAAGTTTCCGGAATTTTCTAAATGAATCCATTTAATGATAGCACCCAGTACTTACCTACCCAACATTATCCACGTTGAGGTAGATGTAGGCACTGTAGGCAGACGAGTTCCGAATACACACCATATTTAGCATGCCGCTAATAGTTCCGTTGCATCTCCCTCTTTCTCATAAACAACATATGCAACAAAACGAGATGTGACAACGGAACTCTCAGCGGTAGGACCATACATGCATTAGGATAAATGCTCACCGATTCAATGCATGCCCTCTAACCGATGTGCACTTCATTGCTACGCATTGTGACAACTGAAGGGTTAAAACCGGAGAAGTGTATTCTGGTCATGTCCGTATACCCGAAGGAAGCTCAATTTTCCCTTACTTCTGGTGAAATTGATCAAACATTTTGAAAATCTCTAAATTCTTCCTTGAACAGATAATTAATCAATTTTATTGGCCTATCTGAGCTATCTGGCTAGTGGATGCAATCTGGGACCCGGAGCTAAAAGGCCTTGTGTAAATTGGCGACATCAGTTTTCTTTAAAATCGGAATTGATCACATTTATTGTACCGGCCATGTAGATTGTTTTATCAAAGTTTTAACTCAATTAATAATACATAATAGGTGATACAACAGGAAATATAAAAGAAAAATGCCGAAGAGAATGCACGAATAGGAGAAGAGAATACAGCGAAAAGCAGAAGAGAATTCAAGAAAATGGCATAAGAGAATACAAGAAAATAGGAGAACAGAGTATTAGAAAAGAGCCGAATGGAATACAAGAAAACTGCAGAAGAGAATACTTGAAGATAGCAGAAGAGAATACAAGAAAATAGCGGAAGAGAATACAAGAAAATAGCAGAAGAGAATATTTGAAGATAGCAGAAGAGAATACAAGAAAATAGCAGTAGAGAATACTAGAAAATAACAGAAGAGAATACTAGAAAATAACAGAAGAGAGTACAAGAAAATAGCAGAAGAGAATACAAGAAAATAGCAGAAGAGAATACAAGAAAATTTTAGAAAAAAAGTAAATGAGAATACTAGAAAATAACAGAAGAGAATACTAGGAAATAGCAGAAGATAATACTAGGAAATACCAGATGAGAATTCAAGAAAATAGCAGAAGAGAATACTAGAATGCGGAAGAGAATACAAGAAAATAGCAGAAGAGAATACTAGAAAGTGGAAGAGAATACTGGAAAATAGCAGAAGGGAATACTAGGATATAGCAGGAAAGAATACTAGGAAATTTAGAATTATTATTGCATTAAATATACAATATTATTGCAGAATTTATTTCGAAATAAAACAAAATTCTATCAAAGTGATAAGAATTACATGAATGCTTTATGTATGAGTAGTAGCAGCACACTTCTAGGGAATATCTGTTCAGTGTTTGGGACACATCATGCCCAGATTGCCCAGTGCCCAGTGCCCAGTGAGTCCAGTATGAACTATGAACACCTAATCAAGTCCAATCAAATCCATTGGTAATAATTGGACATGGAAATAGGGCCGCAGAGTTCCTAACTCATTCAGTTTTGGGCACGGACCTGTTGGGTTGGGTTGGACGGTTGGTCCATAGCATAGTTGGTCCTGTATTTACACAAGTTAAATAATCTCTTTTACTGCTGTGATGTGCTGTGAATTGAAAGAGGAGAATTGTGACCAGAAATTTAATTATAATCAGTTTTGGATTAATTAGACACTCGGTAAGGGAACCATGTTTTGTCGCTCTCAACAAACACTTCGCAGAGCTTACTTGGTGTTTGTTTTTGGTTTGTTTGTAGGTTAAGGCGGTAGGTTTTTTGGAAAATAAGATAAATAATATTCAAAAGACGTAGAGGGAGGACATTACCATAATTGTGGAGTTTATTCATTTAAAAAAGCGATATAGCTATTGTTTCCTGTCATTTATTGTGAAGTTTGTTGACCTTACATTATCATAAAAGTTTTTCATAGACCCCGTATTCGTAGGTAAGATAAAATTTCATAAAAAAATTCATGACAAATGTACACAAAATTATAGAATATATTAGTAAAATCGAACGCACGTATCAAACCACAAGCCGCAGCAGAAATCATTTGACAATCCCACTGAGTGCTACCACAATGTACCATAAAACACACACACCTATCTTGGATTAAAAATCTGCAAGGAAATCTCCCCCGAGGTTAAAAACTGCGTGACTAATTTACCTGGGAAGAATGGAGTCCGAGAACCTGTTAAAAAATATTAATTATCTTTTATATACATTTTTTTAATAGTACATAATTTTCATTTGTTTGTTTTTCTTTCTTTCTTCCATATCTTCATTTGCTTTTTTTCTAGTACAATTTCGAACCCACCGAAAAGAGCTATAAAAGAACAATAAAAAAAAATAGTAAAACACCTTACCACTCAATATTTTGCTATGCACCACATATTTAATTCCTCAGAACAGGCGATATGTCTAGCCAGGAATTAATATCGACCAGGCAAACATAATACCACATTAATTGATGATAAATTACTATGTTTTGCAAATATAAATGTTTGCAATACAGATGTCAATGAAAATACATAATAAAGTAGTACCTGCCTACTATCTAACTAAAGATTGTAATTCTTGAATATGTTTTACGTTACCCACATAAGAGCTCCACTGCCCAGTCAGTCGAGCTATGGCACTTTAAATTGGGGATTATATTTAGAAAAGAAGTATTGGTGTGGGAAATGGGAATAGACTTGTAACAAATGAAGCTGGATCACATTTAGAGATCAATTGAGAGGTCATCATTAATATTACACAAACAATAATTAAAAATTAAACTCTGGGAATTTTGCCTTAAACCTTGAGACGAATTATAACAGAAAAAACTATTTTTCATCTTCCCTCTAATGGTTGAAAAGTGGAGTTGGGACAATCGGGATTACAACAATTGGAGATTGGAATTTAGAACTTTTGTGCGCGAGGTTACTTTTTCTGCAGCCTTTCCCTTCGGTTCCTAAAATGGTGGTATTTATTCTAAACCATAGGTTCCCAAAGTGGTCCGTACGGACTCCCGCGGGTCAATATAGATTTGCAGGGGTCCACGGATCGGAGTTCATTTAGACTGCACGCATAGTAGAGCACCGTAGTAAGTTTCTCTGGACAAGCCTACTGCGCACTTAAAGCGCATGCACGTTCATAACAATAATAATAATACTTGGACGATTTATATAGCGCCGTTTTTGTGAAAAATCACCTCAAGGGCGCTGTACAAATACTACTTGCTAGGGTTTGTCTTATTATGTACTCGTACATATACAGAAAACATACTTACCTGGTAGGGCACTCCAGATTAAAACTTAATTAAATTACAATGTTTTTGGCTAAGATGGTATGACTTGACTAATGATGGCTGCACGCTCAGGACACATATTAGAAAACACTGCACATTGCATGACATTGAAGTTACTGATTAAATCCTATTTGTCATTGATATTATATACATTAGAAGGTGATTGGCAATAGGTGCTTATTTGAAACATGATTTTATTTGAGATTTTTGATAATAATTATTTACATTTACAAATATTTAAATTATTTGTTTATTAGGTAACTGAACCATTCATTCATGGACATCCATTGAAACAGACAGCTGCCTAGTATGGTGATCTAATGTATCTACTCCATGTAAATGTCTCCATTAAAAATCATGTATTTTATAAATAAATAAAATAAATAAAAAATATGACTATCTGAAGAGATGAGTTTTGAGTTTTGCTCTGAATTCTATCGAGTCTTTAATCAATCTTAGATCGTATGACAGTTTATTCCAGACTTTAGGGTCTGACACGCTGAAAGCTCGCTCACCAAACTTAGTATCTGGTGTGCGCTTTAGTTCCTTCAGCCTCCCTATGGCCGATGCTGTCGCTGATCTAAGAGTTGACTGGCGTGAATTGGAATTTTCAGGGATCCAGAGTTCTGATAGGTAAGCCGGGGCCATCCCGTTAATTGATTTAAATACCATCCAGCAAAGCTTGAACTGGATTCTTTCAGGACATTTGAGCCAGTGCAGATTTTTTGGATGTTCTGAAATGTGGGAGTATTTAGATACGCCTGTAATTAGTCTTGCCGCAGCGTTGAAAACCGATTGTAATTTGTTAATTTGATAGTTGGGGAGACTTGCATATATTCCATTGCAATAATCTAGACGTGAAAAAACGTACGAATTAACCAGCAATTTAGTCGCGTCTGTTGGCAGGTTTCTCCGCACTGCTTTAATTTGCCTTAATTGGAAGAACCCTGTGCTTACAGTTCTATTCACTTGGCTTTTAAAGGACAAATCAGTGTCCAGATTGACTAGTAATTTTATAGATGTCTTTGGAGTAATGTCAGTTCCAGAAATAGTTATTGGGGATATGTCAATGTTATACAGGCGTCTGCTTGTGGCGGTCCAGAGAAACTCAGTCTTTGACGGATTCAGCTTCAATCTATTTGAGATCATCCAACGAGTAATAGTTTCTAGACACTCAGCTATGCGAGTTTTTTGATTGTCTATTTCTTCGGGCAAGCAATAAAAATAAACTTGCTGGTCATCAGCATAAGACCAAACGATTCGATTATTTTACCGACATCATTTGTGAAGAGGATAAAAAGTAGTGGGCCCAGGACGGACCCCTGGAGTACTCCAGATGAGAGAGTTGCATAGTTGCATGATTGGTGTTGACCCACCTTCACGGCTTGTACACGATTCTGTAAATATGATGTCAGCCAATTCTTAACGCCACAGTTTAAACCAAAGGATTCTTCTAAACGTGTGATAAGAAAATCGTGGTCAATCGTGTCAAAAGCGGCACTAATATCTAAAACTGAAAGAAGTGCCAGTTTACCCGATTCGATGGCCAGAGTTATATCCGACAAAACTCGTAGTAAACCAGTTTCCGTTCAGTGAAACCTTCTGTATGCAGGTTGGTATTTAGTTAATATTTGAGACTGGTCGATAATTTGAAAGATCTTCAGCGTCTAATTGGGGTTTTTTTATTAATGGAGTTACGACAGCTGATTTAAGTGATTTTGAAAAATCATGTGCAAGTTTTTAAAAATTTTCATACCAGCAGCAATGCATCACGGAGTAAATAAATATCACTTTTATCAAAGTTAGTAGTTAATAATGAATGTATATTATTGTTCAACATAGTTTTAAATACACATTACAGTTGTTACAATGTCTATTTTTACGGACTTTCAATTGCAAAACATTTAGGTTTACCCGAACCAACTTGCACAATTTAGCGGATTATCCACCAAGATTTTAAAAAATATAGCGAAGATTGTCATCGTTTGTAGATCGATTAGCTCCAGCTGAGATTCTCCTGGCACATTTTAAACCACTATTCCATAATGTTTGCTTAACCTTTTTACAGTAGGCAAACTTTTCTTCGAAAGTGGATATTAATTAGGAAAATTTGTTCAAATAAATTGATTTTAAATCTAATCATTGAAGAAGATAATATTAACATAACCTAAATGAAACATGAAACCGAAAAAAACAACAGAAAATAAAAAGATGTCAGTCGCATCTGGGACTCGAACCCAGGACCTCTGTCTTTCCGGGACAACCGCTTTACCAACTTAGCTAATGAGACCAGTTCAATTTATATCATCTTCATCGATATCATATTTCAAATTCAAGACTTTGTCAATATCATCCTCTATTTTTTAATCCCATATTATTGGCAGCTATCTTTATGATGTATATGATATTATATATTATGACTGATGTCTTTTTATTTTCTGTTGTTTTTTTCGATTTCATGTTTCATTTAGGTTATGTTAATATTATCTTCTTCAATGATTAAATATTAAAATGAGGTTTTTAAACTTCAATCAAATAATTAAAAATTAAAAAATATATATTTAGAATCCGTCTTACGTTTTTGACTAGGCAGTCGCGGCCGCACTCATTATTATTATTAAGTAACTGCATTTATTCGTGAATTGTGTTGTTGTTGTATAAAGTTAGATTTGAATTGTGTATTTACTTTTAATAGATTATTAATACTCTTACTTTATTCCATAGAATAAAGAACAACGCAAGAAATGCGATGTGGGCGCGTTTCGTGATAGAAAATGCTCACATTCGGACCTTAAAATTTCTAATACACAAATTATTTCATCATCTTTTCATTTCGATCAAATGGAATGGCAATATACAGTGTGCACTTCAGTGTGTATTCTTCATTCTAATATTAATAATAATATTTATTTATTTGAAAAACACATTATTTAACAACAAAATGTAAGAAAGCTTCGACTGCCCAACTGGGAACAAATCCCGTTTTAGGACACTCAAATTGACAAGTTTAGTTCATATTAAGTGCCATTATACAAAAATAGAAGGTAAAATGCTGGTATTGAAATTGTATGGTAACTAGAAAAAAGTATAAAAAGATGTGAAGAAAAGTACGGAAAAAAAAACATTGTGTTTACCAGATAATTTGAGTACAGTATAAGAATTAATATAGAATAATAGTTAAGTTCAAAGAAATAAGAATAAAAGTATAGAGTGATCGTTTACGTATACCAGATAAATTGGGTACATTATAATAGTTAAGTACTTATGACGAGATGAGAAAAACAAATATTATAGAGTAAACATTTATGCATATGTGTTGATGCTATGAGAAAAAATGCGTTTGAAATTGAGTACTAAAAAAGTTAATATTATTGAGTACTTAAAATTGAGTTAGGTATCACAGTAACTATCGCTACTTTCTACCCGGAGAATGATATTCTTGTACTTTTCAAATTACTGAATAACTTCAGAGACTATCCTCAAAAGTTAAATGCTATAGCATATAACTTTTCACCACACCTAATTTTCCTAAATTTATAACCGCCTTTAGAGAAAGGAATTATAAATACTTTTCCACTAATCTTTATAATTCACTTTCACCGGCCATAAAAAAAAATAATAAAAAAAATAAAAAAAACAGAAAAGGCAAATTACTTCAAAAATCAAATCAAAACCTGGCTCAAAGAAATCAAAGAAGAGGATTTATCCAGCATCTTGAAACGAACTTGAACTTAAAAAGATTCGGTTTTTAAATAAAACCTATTCCGCCTCAGGACAGGAACCCCCAGTGAGGAGGACTAAGAAAAACATTCCAAATTGTCCTATTACCTTAATAAAATATAAATAAATATATAAAATACCCGTCTCCCTATTATATCTATTCGACTCCACCATCTGTTCCACTGTGACAACCACAGCACTATTGATTCAAACAACTCACCACGTCTTCATAGAACTGCTAATACCTATTAAGACATATTCCAAACCTCCCCTTCCTGCATCAAAACAAATATAATTAGTTCTGTGTGTGTCTTTCCAAAATATCGTTTAAATGTAACAACACCAGGACTGAGCATTACAAACACTCGCTTGTACCTAGATTACATCAAGTTAGTAATAGATACGCAGATGTAGCGGATCTATTTAACTGCACGGGAGGTAAGTATAAGAAGTATCATATATTTTCAATCAATATTAATATAACTTAAGTTATATGTACGCATATCTTTTACTTTTATATCCTTCATGAACCTTTATTCTTTATATACTCTCTGATGTCACTGTACGACCTAATGCCACATTTAATAGTTACCTTTTTAAATTATTTGTGCTACATTCTTATGCTTGTAGTTAACTGTGACATGTAATTATTGTTTATGGTATATTTATACCGTTGATATTAAATAAATAAATCTGATATGCATTTCTGTAAAATTGGGTCTCTGCTATTATTTTTGTAATGTTAACTAAATAATACCCATCCCATCGAAAGTTAGGTCGACAACCTACTCCCATGCTACCCTATTAATATTGTGCGATTATTTAAATAAATAAATAGATCACACGAGGTACCTACCCTATAGCTGACATCAAAGGCGGTGAAATACCCTTTGCGAAAAAGCTGCATGTTTAAAATAATCGCAGGAAAACGTTCACCGAGTTTCAACGGAAATAATTTTCAAGCCCGCAGAAAAAAGGCGGCAATCTATAAAAGTACGCATGCGCAGAGCCGACTGCTCCTTTGCAGATGAACTATGTTTATTTCCTAACCTCAGTCCCCAGTCCTCGGTCCTACAGATGTACGCGAAGGCGTTCCACATCGCGAGAATAATGTGAAACAAACGCTCTACGAGAAGCACATTCCTCAACCTGTGATATTCCTAGATAGATAGTTGTTCGGTTTAAAAAATAATTAATGTTTTTCAATTCACTCTGACGGAAAAACGTAACGCGAGTGCGCTAGATTCTGCTGTGAATATTTAATCAACGTGAAAAGTGGGTATAACTTCAGTGATTACTTATGAATTATTACTACTTATTATGTTACCATACTTGCTAAGGTTTTCCGATAGTGATACTGATAAGTGTCACCCTGGTGGAAAAACAACATTCAGAATCGACACGTTGCTTGAAATGGCTTTAGTCGTGCTTGGTGACCAGATCCGAATAGCCAGGAACTCCTCCACCTTCATATTTCATCCTTCACATCCACGCTCCCTTCAGCATCAAAACGTACTCCAATTGGGGATTCCATGGTCCCATTTACTCCGGAGAGTGTGGAGCAGTTGGGAATCTTGTGGGAAACATAAAAAAAATGTATACCTATAATCACCTAATTACGATTCAAATTCAATTTAGATAATGCGTGAAAATAGAGTTAAACGTAGTTTAATGAGATAAATTGAACCGAACCGAAGTAAAACCGAATTGTTGATTCCGGGATAAATCCGTATTATCTATTTATAAACTACGTTACGTTATGTATTTCAGAGTCACGGCGACGTCTTGAAAAAACTCAAATATCTCATACGGTACAGTTCTGGGCAAATTATATCCGCTCGCAGTTGCTTGGAAGTTACGTTAAAATTACATCGGATTTTTAATGTGATAATACTTCAAATTTGTTTATAAAAAACACCCCAAATACTATCCAACCAGCTTTTTATACTAATAATAAATTTTAAAAAATATATTTTTAATAACCAGGATAAAGTTGATATTTTAAATAAATCGGGGTCTATAAATTAATTTGTAACGATTTTAATACTAGAGTCAAGGAGCACCTAATTAATGTGTTTAAGTAATGATAATTATTCTGAATTTGCCAACCATATTTTGAAAACAAATCATTCTTTTGACATAAATAAAGGTTTAAAATTTTTACATACAATTAAAACTGGTTTACAATTAGATGAATTGGATATTTTAGACATTAGAAAAAGTGTTAATAGTCAATTAAATATCATTAATAACCATTTTTTTTTAATATATGATAGCTATCTCTTAAATTTATTTTCACATTAATACCTAATTTTAATCACAATAACCATTATTACCATTATTACCACAATAACCATTATATAATTATGTTATTTTTTATGCCTTGTTATTTTCTTGATTTTATTAATATTACTAATGAAAATTAACATTTTTAATTTGTAACGTAAATTTATTATTTCATATTTCATAACATTTTTTTTAATTATCGTTACATTTTTAATTAATTACTTAACTACTTTCATCACTAATTGTTAATTTTTGTTCATATTTGTAATTTATATATTCTTACATTATTATTTGGTAAATATTTCATGTTGGGACTCAGTTGGAAACATCATAATTTTTAAGAAAGAAAAATACTTTCCGTTTCAAAAAAAAAATTTAAAAAAAAATTGGATATAAGGAAGTAAAAAAAAAAGGTACTAGGTTCTTTTAAAAACCAAGTGGAAATACTTTCCTATTTTTTTGTTTGTTTATTAATTTTCCATGTTTATTATATCTCTATACTTGTCATTATTTATCAGTATACTGTGTATCCTTATAATAGAAGCTTCGCTTCCGAAACATGTATTTTTTATTAATTTTATTAATAATGACACCACAAAGTAATTTTACTTTTATTGAAGAAATTATATTTTGTTATTCAACACATTTAACAGTTACCTTCTCTATAGATAAAGGTAATTAAAAACCTTGTTCTTATGACCCTTAAATATGGGCTGTGAAAAGTTTGATACTTTTGTGTTTATTTTATGAAACTTCATGATACCTAATTGTTTTATTAAACCCGCTGCTCGGTACTGCAGCCAAATATTTTGTTAAAAGTATAAAAGTGGTCTACAACAAAGTTATGTGTTTTTTATTGTAAATATTTTGTTATTTGGGTTCTTCCAGGTAATTTCAGTTCTACGTGTGACAGCTGTTAAGCCTTCGGATGTCATTATCGAATTGTTTGCTTGTTTCTGAATGGAGTTGTTTGTTCTTGATTCTCTAGGATTTATATAGATATTAATGATATTATTTTATTTTATTTGGGAAAATTAACAGCAAATCCATAATTTACATATACGAGTATATAACAAAAAAACAATTATAAATTTTCCAATGCTGATGATAAATACTATGAGTAAAGTGTGTCAATATACAGTTTTTACATCAGTTAGCTTAACTATTTCAGTCGGGGGAGGGGCGGGTAGAGGGCAACATAGGAGTGGGATAAAGTTACAAAGGACTAGAGTGATTTAAGTTATCTAGTTTGAGAGCGGTCGTGTAATGGGTTTTAATTTAATATCAAGTATAGTTGAGTTAAAAATGTCAATTTGGTAATACTTTACGTTATGAAAAGTGTTTCGTAATAAATATACTTAGGTACAGAATTAGTTGTCATAGAATTTTTTGAATTAGTATGCAAAAATATTTAAACTCGTTTAGTATAAAAATAAAATGATAAATCCTTGCAAAAAATGATTTATATTTCAAAACTATATTTGACACATATTTATCTAATTACTAAATATTTGTACACGGTGGACATTATTCATGACTATGTAGAAATGGGCGGTCCTTGTGATAGATTCGCCTATCTTAACAAACGGATTGCAATCTTTGGAGCACAGACGTCAGGTGGAAATTCTGTCCTTGTTATACCGGTATTTTAATGGAAGATGCTCTGAGGAACTAGCGTCATTGATCCTTTCGGAACTTATTCACAGTTGGGAATCACGCCAAACGCGCGCCCAAGATTTACACTCGGTTGACATCACATGAGAACGGGTCGCTTCTACGACTCGTTCTTGTGTTCTACAGCTCGGCTGTGGAATGATCTGCTGGCCTCTGTGTTTCTTCCCTACTCAAGATCCAGGTTCACTCCTTCCTATCCTCTTGAAGACCCTCCACACATGACATAGAAATAAAAGTAAAAAAAACACCGTTTCTACGATTCGTTTGTGCATTTATCAGCTCGGTTGTGGAATGGGTGTCTTCAAAACCCAGGTCTATCCTTCATTTCATCAAAAAGACGTTCTACACAGCATATTTATGACATAGGTCCTGAAGGGGATGATTTCCCTAATGGTCTATGTTTTTTTTATATCCTCGTTTATTTTTTTAAATGTTAAGAGGAACGGCTGCGCTGCCTGTTTCATACATACTTTAATTTTGGATTTGAGGCCAAAATACCTATCCAAACTGAATGACATATTTTTTTCATTAAAGGTTTAGTCAATATCTAGTACGGATGGGAAGTATTTTATTTATTTTTGTTTAAAATTATGAAGTATATGCCATTAAAAAAATCAATTTTCATAATTTTAGAGACAACTTAGAAAATTATTTGGGGGGTTTATTGTATATATTTTTTAAATGATCGTACTCGCTATATAAATATTATTACGTAAATAAAAATACAAAAATAAAACATTTAAAAAAAAAAAAAGTTTTTTCGGGTCGATATTTTAAATTATGTACCACAAATTTGTTTTGCAAAGTAAATTGGTCGTTTTTAATTTAATTTAAAGTCCACCATAATGGTTATTTTAAAAGATATTGTTTTATTTTTTATTTTATTTTACATTATATTTTCAAATCAGATGGGATAATTTTTTTTTTTAATCGCCGTTAGCCCCCAAATAATTGTTAAAGGTGCCTCTAAAATCGCAAAAAATCAATTCCTTCATAATGTAAAACAAAAATAAATAAATTACTTTTAATCGGTACTAGATATTTACCATAGTTTTTGAGGAAAAAAAGATCATTAGGTTTAGGTGAGCATTTTGGCCTCAAATTCAAAATTAATATTGTATGAAACAGGCCGCGCAGCCGTTCTTCTCAAGTAATTTAATTTTGGAATAACTTATTGAAGCTTATAAACCTCATTGTTGTTTTTAATCAATGTAGATAATATTAACAACTGTCAAAATGAAACCGAAAGGATACATAATAGAAACAAATAACGGCAGCACCTGGAACCCAGGACCTCATGGTCTATCCGGGACCTTGTTACACAATAATTATTAAGTACAGTAAATTCCCGATAAACTGATTGATATCATTAAATGAAACAATCAAACTTTGTTTTAACGCCGACCGGTTTCGGAACAACCATTTCATCATCAGGGCAAAATATATACTAAACGATATTACGAAATTATGGCAGAACATATATATAGGTGTCACAGCGGGGGTGGGGGTGTCACTAGGGATTAGTAAAGAGTTGGGGAAGAGATAGATATTGAGGGAGGGGTGAAAGGAAATATATTTAAAATGGGGCTGTAAGATAGGTTTTTCTTTATTGTTAATAATAGACTCATTGTTATTATGGGTCTTCTTAATTTCCAAGGCTTATAAATTATCTAAGCGTTTACCTTTACTATTAATTTGCAGAACATTGTTTTTCTAAAAAAATATATATATATATTTTTTTTTTTTAATTTTCTTACTCGATTCTTCCTTTTCAGGCTATCGGGAAGGATATTGTATATATATACACCTTCGTGGCCTATGCTTCTTTTACCACTTTCAGTCTTTTCTCTCTTCGTGTACAATTTATTATGTTGTCTTGTGTAGTGTTCGTGTACTTGTGATGTTTTTCATAAATGCTGTGTTCGTGTGTATAAGTCCATTTTGTATTTTGTAGATTAATAGGCAAATGTTATGTTCGTACAGTTTTCTGATTTTCAGCAAGTTCATTTCTTGGTATAGCTTTTTTGTGGGGGTGTCTGGGTTATAATTGAAAAGTTTTTGTAACTTTACTCAGTATTATTTGTAATTCATATGTAATGTGTGTTTCCCCATATTTATATTGGGTAATTTAGGTGGGACTGGATTAAATTAAATTATAGGCCCATCTCAACGTGTGCTGGTAAAAGATGAGCTATTCTACCAAATACACCAATTAGTGGGATGATTTTATATGTTTTTTTGATTCTAATGTAGAAATTACGGCTTATTTTTCCGATATAAAATTCTATAATTGATATCAATTTGTCAACGGGTTATTAAAACAGTATATATTTTTAATTTAGGATAGGTTAGAGAGAAACAAGGCGAGTAGGGCAGAAGTCGTAGCGGGGCCGGGAGTCGAGGGAGCAGAGGTTATGCCGAGGAGAGAGTTGCTGGCTGACTGGTTAAATCTGGTTTTCGCCAGCTACTTAAAGTCGCCTACAAAACGTTGGGGATTTGGACTCTCATAGCTAGCGCGTTCTGCGCATGTCCGACGAACAAGCTATCTCGCCTCTCCCTCACACTGGCATCTCGCTCTGACGTTTTATTCAGTCATTTATATTCATAAGCGGTCAGTGAGAACACATTTCTCCCTCACCGTGAAAGATACATTTACAAAGGGGAGTCGGGTCATTTGCGGACAGTGAAATAACATTTATTCTCCATATGACCCAACTCCCTTACAAAATAGACATAGTTAATGCAAGTAGAATTCAACAATTTTATTTCAAACACATTATGTCAAAAAAAAAAAAACTGCGGGAGAGGCGAACACGTCCGACACATTACCATTTTTTCAACATACATCTCCTTCTGAAAAATCTTTGACATTTTTTTATTGAATTCGATGGTAAATTTTTGGGACATAGTTTTCTAATGGTTGTTTAACCGTATTTCTTTAGGTATCTGGGAATTACAAGTCCTTCGTTATCAGTTAGTCTCGTGTTGTGAGCATGCACCACTATTTTACTATACTCAGATTGAGTTGAATGGAGTTTGGCCAGAATGTGATTCCGTGAAATATTTAAAAAAAGTTTTTATGTAATTATTAAAACATTAGCGTGCAATCGTGTTTTCAATCAGTATTCGCCATTTCACATAAATGTAATGTAGAACGTATCTAGCCACCAGTGGCGTTCGGTCCATAGAGGCTGAAAAGCTTTGCCACCTTAAGAAAATGAAGCGTTAAAATAAATTAAGAGTTTTTTTTATCAATATGACAAAATTCTGATAAAAAACGTATTTTTTATCAAAAATTAATACGCTTCTTTATGTCACTTTGTGTTACCCTAATAAAGTTTATTTCTTCGAATGATGTAAAATAACTTTTTGTTGGAATCATATTTATTAAATCAATAATAATTACTTTGTTTAAAACCACTGAATTTAATGTGTAAATATCTACATGTTTCAGGTGCAAAGCTCCCCGCTTCAAGATAAAAAAATATCAAAATTTCCAATTGTAACACGGACTTATTCATGCACTAAAAATACTATATTTCCAAGCTAGTATTTTTAGCTATATCAAATGGGACACATGGCGCAAATCACTTAAAAATGTACCTAATATTTATAGGCCTATAACACACAGTTTTCAAGACCACCACAATATTTTATTTTATGTAATTACAAACGAAAATACAACAGCTTACCACCGGTCATTTTTATTTATTTTTTATTTAATATAAATACATATAAAATATTTAATAATACAGATATTTCTTAATATCTAACTACAAAAAGTATTAATTTATTTAACAAAAACTACCCAAC